>CM061920.1:242156475-242185378 GCA_031002005.1 Vandiemenella viatica | reverse complement strand
GTCAAAATCCTTTGAAAGATCTTGTGCTAAACTATCCATTTGGCCTCCCTTGTCCATTTCACCAGAAATATCTTAAATATAGCCTGCTAACTGAGATTCTCTTGAATACTCTTGCCTAAAGCCATTTTATCGACTTGAAAACCACTTATGTTTCTCATATACATTTCTCATGTAGTTGCATATCAACCTCTTCATCAATTGCCACTGATGTCAAATTGTTTGGCCCACTATTTTATTTTCTCTTGTCGCCAACCTCTTTAATCACCTCACCTCTCTATTATAGTACGTAGGTTCTGAACTTATCTTTATTTTCTGTTTTGGAACAAATATTTTTCCCTCTTTTTATTATCTCCTTGAACTCTTCCCGCTTCGACTCCACTGTACATGTGCCATTCTTCAATTTGCTGAAACTTTTCCTGAAATATCTCTTCATTTACGAAATCTATGCCTTTTGTAGCTTTTCCCCCCTTTAATTTTGACCTCTGGTTACTGAATCCTCGAATCCTAATTCCATCAAAACTGCTTCATAATCACTTATCCTTTCAATTCCTATCATAGTTATCATTTGGCTTTAATAGGAATATATTCAACATGTTTCGTCCCCTTGTGTGTAAAGCCTCCTTCCCTCATTAAGGGTAAGTCTCTGTTCCCTTGTGCTATTTACCTTATTATTTACCCAGCTGACGCCTGATTAATTTTAATCTCCACGAATAATAACGATTTTACTCTCACTTCTGTGCTCCGAGTATGAATCTAGTTTCTCCCCAAGTTTACCATCTTCATAATTCATTCTAACACCACGGTAAGCGACCAATAACTTGATTTTTTCTCTTTTATTACTCCAGAAATCTATCACAAGTAACTCATGGTCGGTGAAATTTAATAGTCTTTTCTTACTTGTATGAAAACCCCTCTACCAATTGCTCCTATATATATGCTACACACCCTGTAACCATCGGGGAAAAAAAACTCATGGTATAGTCCTTCTTCCTTTAATCAAGATTGTGTCCCTATAATTACTTGTGGTTTACTTGTCACTATTAGGTTTGCAAATTCTATTACTTAGTTTATTATATTACTACAGTTCATCAGTAATACTCTTATTATTGGATTTGTGATATTATCAGCATTAACCTTCTCATTCACATTTCTACCCCCGTCAGTTATTGTTTCAGCAGCTTCATATACTTCTTTAACATTTGTGATTTTTCTCAACGTGGATTTACAATCAGTATTCCTTTCATCATCTCCAGCCCTTCACTAGCAGCTCCTAACCCGAAAAAGGCACAGTCGTAATACCATAATCACTTGAAGTGGGCCCCCTTCCAGCTTTAGTTAACAACTCAGTAAGTACCCTCTTGCTCCTTCTATTTGGACGTAGGCCATTCCTAGTGAAACACCATCTACCAATGGTGTCCATAGGCACAACACCAAAGACAGAACTATTGCCTCTCCCAAGTTTCCACGTTTCCACGTTTACCCGCTTCTCAGAATGGTTCAACTGTGGCCGGTCATGGCGACATAGGACCTACATGAGTTCAACCCTGGTATGCTGCGTCTCCTTCACCACCTTCCTCAGGTTACTTTCTATTCTTTAACTTCTTTTCTATCAATACTATTCTCCGTACCTCTGACTATCACTACTCTATCGTATTTGGTGAAACTCTTACAAAGTGAGCCTGTATCATCCATTATCTGACCTAATGTTGCCCTAGGTTTGAAAAAACTTGTGATCTGGTAACCTGTGCCTAACTGATCCTGTAGAAGAGGGCCTACACCTCTCCCATGGCTACTACCTAGCAGCAGAACCCTTTTCTTTCTATTCTTTCCTTGCACGCTACTACTCCTAATGGCCTACACATACATTTACATGGGACTCTTGCCCTCCTGACTGTTAACAAGTCAAACCTTTTTTTCCTCCACAATTTCTGAAGTATCTGGTTTCGTCATCTTATTAACGGTATTTCCCATACGGCCTTTTATTCAGCTCCCAACCATCCTAAGGTCTTAATGTGATCTGCGGACATATAACAATAAAATTTCTCTCACCAAATCATTGAGTCCGCTTCTTGAAATTAAACTAGAAGTACCAATATCCAAGACCAGGTACTTAAGTAATTTTTACAAAGGTCATAAGTTCACTAGGAATTTTGAACAAATTTCCTGTCGTGTATGAATTTTGTATAAATGTATTTACCACGCTATCAAATGACAAACTTTGAACCTTTTTAACGGATGACAGAGTGGGAATAAAAATCTCAGTTATTTCATTTTAACGTAAATTATTACATTCATGAATGGTTATTACATTCATGAATGGTGTCAAAACACATTTAGACTAGTTCTGTTAAATTATGATTAATTTTTAGAAGAAAGTACTTGTAACTGTTTTCAGGCTAAATGTAAGCTCTGGAGAAGTTTTTAAACGGAAACCGCAATTATAAATTGTAATATCAGTACGAATCATTTAATAGAGTTACAATACCAGTCAGAAAACTGTAGCAAAAATACATATTATTATATTTCTTGCAATAAAAACAAAGCTGTGTGTTCTTATTTGTTCAGACACTGCATGGCACGCTGGAAACAGTTTTTGTTTCAAATGATATTGCGCGTGCGGCAACAATTTTCCCAGGGTCAAAGGTCAATGTCACAAACCACACACCTAGCTAATGTGGTGGGTGAGTGGTTAACGCTCTGGCCTCGGGAGGACGCGGGTTCGTTACCCGTCCGGGCATCCAGATTTGGGTTTTCCATGGTTTCCACAGATCACTCTAGGCGAATGCCGGGATGCATGATTCAAAAGGCCATGGCCGAATTCCTTCTCGTTCCTAGTCCCCGGTCCTCTCCCGCCTCTAATATTTTCAATTTATTATAGTTCTGGTGCAGTTTCTAATAATCTCACCGGCTGAGTTTGTTTATGTGTGTCGTCACATCTGTGTGCAAATTGAATAAAATAGTCCATAATATTGCGAATAATTTGTGACCGCAAACATTTATACTCACAAAATTTTCTCTGGGTAGTTGTTTGAATCACGTAACATCAAATATGCCAACAATTTCCGCCATTTTGATGCAGCTACTCGTGGAGACCCGGATCAACGCGCAAGGACTCGCGTTCGATTCCAGGGATTAAATAAACTCAATTGTATAAGAAATTATGTTTGGTTCAGTGTTCGTGATCGTGCAATAACTACCACCAGGTTGGCAAGCTCTATTTCTTCATGACACGTCAGAAGTTACTGATACAGTGTCGTAACTGTGATAATTGTAATTTTTTAGATTCTAAAATGCGTTAGATACTGTAACACACAATCGCTTCTTAACAAAGAAGCAACACTTTTTTGTGAATGAACATGATCGCAGTATGTCGCTCCAGAGGAAGCAGCCTCTTGTCTATAAATAATATTCTGGTTTCAGAGAAAAATTATTTTGCCGTATACAACGCTCTTCCATGTGAGCTACTCCAGGACATGGATGTCAGAGGAATAAAGGAGAAGGTACAAAGTTCCCGTTTAGCCAGCTCGCCACTACCTCGCAGTGGCTAGCTCCCTGGTCGCTGATATCGTTCCTGCCTGTTGCTGCTGCTTTACCCGGTACAACAAGAGAGGAGATCTAAAAAGGTTGGCATTCTCTGCATAAGTAGGTAAGAAGTTCTACTCATTGTACATCCAACGAGACCTTGTTATTTCAGCGTAAATCAATGACTAGCACTTAAAACATTTAGTATTGTTAGACTTCATTATCTATTTGAAAATAAAAGCCATCTTAGAACAAGAAACTGAATACTGTTAGCTCAAATTATTTAGGCATTCGGGAGGAAATAGAATCGATCCCCCGAGCAGCTTATCCAGATTTCAGTTTTCCATGGTTTCTCGAAATCACACCCTTTTCTTATAACCTACAATGCCCAGACTTTAATAAGGAGCAAAGACAGGAAAGAAAGAAAGAAAATACTAGTTTGTCAGCAACTGATTCCCGTAACTGGGAACTCGTACTATACTGCGTGAAAATACTTTTGCGTTATATATAAGTCTGAATTATATTAATCGAAATTTTCCTCATGCTGTCTTATTATAATAAAGCAAACTAATTGAGGACGTTCCAATCGGCTGTCTTATTACAATAAAGCAAATTAATTGAGGACGCTCCAATCGTTTAATAGATGCTAAGTTTCTTTTGTGGTATTAGGATATATGATTCACTTTTCATAAAACCTGAAACTTTAATTCATATTACTTATAACGGAGAAACATAACGTATGTAAGAGACCAAAAATACACTGATTGCAGTTTGTCTGTTGCTAAATAAATAACTTTTGTGACTGTTTGCTCATACGAGTAAGATGACACCTAGAACGCTGAAACCTCCTAACTCGAACAGCTGTTATGTATCAGCGTACTCCGTTTCTCATAACTTACACCTCAAGAGGCCATCAGAGTTTCAAGTTAGCGAATAACACTTCCAGCATTTCAGTCGAGAAGCCTACATGGTATCTACTATTTATTTTTTCTCCATACATAAGAGAAAACTTTTTTAGGCGCATTTTGGGCGGAAATCACCCGCCCAACATGTACGTTTTAGACCGGTGGATATATGTATTTAAACATGTTTGACAATGTAATAGAAGTTTTAAAATTTACATTATAACCATTGACATAAGTGCACATGGTACTGCGATATGACAAGAGTTTATGTGATTCCACGAGTCCTTCTGAAGAAGACGATCTAATGATCGTCGAAACCGCAGTCAAGGTTAACCAAACCTAACTGATGCAGCTGGTTGGCTATCATTTTCACCTGAACAACTCTCACCGTTGCTGAAACATAGTCATGTTCAAAATTTTAGAAAAGAAGTTGATTTATGACAAATTTTCGACTTATTATGACTTAAATTTGACTGTGTAAATAATCTTTGTGCCATAGCATTATACCTTCATTTCTGCAAAGTATTTTTTCAACTGGTACAAATACTGGTCTGGTAACTCAGTGGTTAAGGCACCTGACTAGAAATCGAAAGATCCCCGGCTCAATTCCCGGTTTCAGATGGGATTTTCAAAGAGACTTAGCCAGAACCTCACATATGACACAGCTTGTAGTGTAATGTAAAGTAAGTACGGACGCTATTGTAGATAGGATTCCACGTTAAACAGCAGGTTCCATCTGATCGGTACGATTACCTGGTTAGATTAGATATCTACAAAGGGGCGCATTGCGCAGCGAATCGAAAACGCGGTCACCTGGCGGCCGAACAATATTTCGTTATCTACCAGCCAACAATGCCATATGATAGATGAATTTTTTTTTTCATACATTCATCCACATACAACGCCGAGAAAGCCTCCACTCTTATATAATACTGAATTGATCATCAGTAATCAAAGCACAGTATAAACAAATATATATACCATCTCATACAGAAATACATATATATCAATTATACACTGAAGAGCCAAAGAAACTGGCATAGGCATGCGTATACAAACACCGAGATATGTAAACATTCAGAGTACGGCGCTGCGGTCGGCGACGCCTATATAAGACAACAGGTGTCTGGCACTGGCGTTAGATCGGTTACCACTGCTACAATGGCAGGTTATCACGATTTAAGGGGCTCCGGTAGGGTGTATCTTCCCCGTGTATTTCTTGCAAACTTCAATGTACCTTTTCTCAGAAACTAATTGTGATACATATCTGAAACAAAATAGGGTGAATCTGTGATGGTTTTCCAATACTTTAAC
Source organism: Vandiemenella viatica (assembly GCA_031002005.1). Classification (NCBI taxonomy): domain Eukaryota; kingdom Metazoa; phylum Arthropoda; class Insecta; order Orthoptera; family Morabidae; genus Vandiemenella; species Vandiemenella viatica. The sequence continues at coordinate 242,179,637 of CM061920.1, read as the reverse complement.
ACGGGGATTTTCCAAAGTTCCGATTGGTTTGGCAGAATTATTTTTTAAAAAAATATTCCATATTTTTTGCACTTTTTGAGGTGCTGTCCAGTCAATAATTTGCAAACTATAAGGTATAAACCAATATCCCTGTGTTAAAATACTCACAGAAACATACTTTCAAGGTTGTAAAAGTTTCAGGAAGTTCATTCAGTTAGTTTCCGAGAAAAGGTACACTAAAACTATCAAAATGAAAACTTACGGGAAAATGCTGCCAAAGTTTCAGTGCATTCCAGAACCAAAACTAGGGTGATTTGGATCGTCCTGATAGCTATCTTCGAGCCTTCTATTTTGTCTTCTTCTCTTCTCTCTTGCCTTTTCTTCCACTTCCCTCAATGCTTTCTCTGATGCCCTAACCCTTTCCTGGTCTAGTCTGTACATAGCTCGTATGGTGTGATACCCAACACTAACACTCAGTTTTTTCAGTGCCTCACACCTTGACAAGTTGCCATTGTTAAAAGTCATTACAGCATCATAAACACCAAAATGAAGAGCATTAATTGATACAAAAACAGTTTTTGGAATTCTTGACCAAATAACACTGTTGATGCATTCATTTGGATTTTGGGTACGACCATGTAAACACTTCTTCAGTAGCTATACATCAGATAGATCCCTGAATATAGGCTTAAGTTCCTCAACGACAGCATATGGTAAACCATCCTTGTACACAAATGTTTGGGCTGCTGCTTGTGCTTTGTTGTACTTGCACCATGTATCTGTTCCTTTGGGGCAGAGTCCGTGGTTGGGAGCAGAATCAGTTGAAGCAACATGATATACCACAGCCCAAACAGATCGTTTCATTTCTTCGACACTGTTGTTGTTATGTCTAATGGCCATTCCATAATACTTTTGTAATTTATTAATTATGGCTTCTGTAAGTCTACTCTTCCCCTGCATCCCTTTACCGTCATCCATCTTTTTACCCCTCCATCCTGATACCAAGCGTCGCAAGCGAGTACCGATTCTTTTTTGCACATGTGCAATACATTCTAGTTTATTTATCGTCACATCTGGTCCATAAGGTTTCAGCTCTTCAATTGCCTTGAATGCCTTTGAATCACCATCCCCCAGGTAGTTTATATACTGAACCCCATCAGCTGCTGACCTTTCAAAAATCCTCTTCACTCCTTCCACTTCCATCCCACCACTGTTTCCAACATAATTTGCTTCACATGTTACTAAATGCACTCCTTTCAGTTTTTCTTTACATCTGCAATGCTTTGACATAACAGCAACATCAAGGACTTTTCCAGTATCTACACTAGTTGCTGTCACCACACCGTTTAGTGACATATGGCCTCTCTTCTGCCAGGAACCATCAAAAGCAACTGGCAGATTAGAATCACCATCATTTTCTTTTACAGCTTCCTGAGTAGCTTTCATCATTGAATGTAGTGCCACATCTTCTATTTTATCACCAAGCATAACATTATATCTGGAAAACTTTGTAGGTGGAGCAGGTAAATTCATTATACCACAAAGAGCATCAGCTGCAGCAGCATCCCTTCCGATAGCCCTGAGTCCGTACACTAACCTCACATTTACAGAATATATTTTAGAGTTTTCACCACAAACTGAAGAATTGAAAAAACTAACTTTATAACTACATGTATTACAAGAAAGCTCAAATTTAGCAGCAAGGCCAAAGTGGTTTAGTGCATGAAGTGATAATCCACCTCCCCCACATTCTTTACAGCTGACATTGTTTAGGAACACATCACGCAATATATTCAAATCAAAAATTTCATTGACGTCATTCTCGTCGCATTCGTTAATCAGTGCTTCGTAATTTGAGTCTAGGGAACTCAACTTCTTGCCAGAACTACTAACACCTACATAGTCTTCTTCAAAAGCAGAAGAGACTGCTTCTACATATGTATTGTTGGCTTACAAACATTCTTCCTCTTCTTAAAAACACGGAGATGGCTTCTACCCATTTTGATTACTTCACAGATAGCAAAAATAATGAATATCACTTCACGTTTTCACTTTCACCTCAAAAGAAATATCCCTTCACATTCCAACTCACATGAAAACAAATAAACCGATAATACTGCCACGTGCTGCCATGGACAAGAGACTGCAAACAAAAGAAAATCATAAACATGCTGCCAACAATGAAAATACGCGCCAAGATACTGTTCAGACCGCGTAATTCAAATTAAACATTACACATCGCCGGCTAAGAGAATATATCAGTTTGACGATGTGAAGCGTGCCACGCCCACACGTCCAACATTAAAGCCTTTTTTAAAGCATTTCTAGGTTAGATATATGCATGTATTATACACCAAATTAAAGAGGACATTCCAAAGATCAATAATAGGCAAAAAAACGAAAATAAGTGATTTTGAACGTGGTGTTATAGTCGGTGCACGAGAGATGGGGCACAGCATCTCCGAGGTAGCTATGAGGTGGGGATGTTGTGTTTGTATAAACATGTGCACCTTAAACGACATCGTGTCTAGTACAGTGCTCCGCAGTAAATATGTATACGAAGCTAATTATTCAGCATCTCGTCAATTCTGCGCAGAAACAAACTTTACTAGGCACGAATCTCGCTTAAGGATAATTCAAATCCAAATGTAAATTCCATAGTCACCTGAAGATGGATCCACAGGGTCCGAAATGCATTGTGTAATACAATAAAAGTTGTATTCTAGTGACTGAAGGCTGTTTCTCATTCTACCTTTGTCTGATTAATACAGTCACGTCAATATAGAGAATTATGGATAAAATTAAATTCAACAAAACATCATCGATATGGACTGAGTGCACGACGCAAAGCTTTACATCTCGCCTTGGCCCGTCAACACCGATATTGAACTGTTGATGATTGGAAACATGTTGCCTAGTCTGACAAGCCTCGTTTCCAGTTGTATCGAGCGGATGGACGTCTACGGGTATGGAGACAACCTAATGAATTCATGGACCCTGCATGTCAGCAGTGTACTGTTCAAGCTGGTGGAGGCTCTGTAATGGTGTGGAGTGACATGGGACCCCTGACACGTCTAGATACGACTCTGACAGGTGACACGTATGTAGGCATCCTTGCTGGTGGCCTCCGCTGGCCACCAAATGACATGAACATTATTGAGCATATCTGGGCTGCCTTGCAACGTGCCGTTCAGAAGAGATCTCCACACCTTCGTACTCTTACGGATTTATGGACATCCCTGCAGGATGTATGGTGTCAATTCCCTCCAGCACTACTTCAGACATTAGTCGAGTCCATGTCACGTGGTGTTGCGGCACTTCTGCGGGGGCCCTACGCGATATTAGGCAGGTGTACCAGTTTCTTTGGCTCTTCAGTGTATATACAGGTGTTCCAGGACATTTAGAACAACAAAGTAGGTGGTAACATAACATACAGGAAAAATGTGAAATATTGCTGAGTTTCGAAGAACTGCTGCTAGCTTAGTTTTCAGTTTAAAACAAAACATTGTATCACGAAAACTTTAGGAACTTTAGCCCTTTTTCAAATTGGAAATAAATTATTTCTTGCAAGGGTCAACAAGAAGGAATTGTAGCCGAAAAAGTTCAATAATTTTGAAGTTTTTTGGGAGAGAAAATTGTGCCGAAGGTGTCGGAGATCGAAAACTTGATTTCTGCATACTCTCAGCAATCATGTGTATTATTTCTAAAAGGTTTTTCTTTTAGGTCTCCGGTATTGTCACATCATTTTTAAGACAGGAACTTTTCGGGATTCAAACCTTAAAGGGCAAAAATATCATTATTTCTAAAATGTGCTTTTTTGCGACGAGCCATTCATCTCTCTAGATACCGAACCGAAATAGATAAATGACGTAGCATTTTAAAGATTAAGATCTCCACTTTGATGAGATCATATTTTAAGAAAGGAATTTTTTGGAATTTGACCATTAAATGGCAAAAGTATTATTATTCCTCAAAAGTGTTTTTGTATCACGATTGCTTTATTTCCTTTGATATCTAACCGAAATCGGTTAATGAAATATTTTAAAGATTAATGTCTCCGCTTTGAGCGAATCGTATTTGAAAAACAGGACTTTTTACGGAATTCAAACCTGAAACGGCTTTTCTGTTGTTGTTTTTTTATATTTTTTTTTTTTTTTTTTTTTTTTTTTTTTTTTTTTTTTTTTTTTTTGCTCACGAGCTATTTACCACCCTTCATACTTACCTGAAATCAATAAACGAGGAATCATTTTAAAGCGTATGGTTTCCTCTTTGGTATGTCATAAAATTATAAAGGAATTTTTTGGAATTAGATCCTTAAAGGGCCAAAGTATCACTATTTCTAAAACTATTTTTTGTCACGAGCCAAGTATGTCTCTTCATACCTAACTAAAATAGATAAATGAGATATCATTTTAATTATTAATGTCTTCGCGTTGGTAACATCATAAATTAAGAATGAATTTTTTAAGAATTTGACCCTTAAATGGTAAAAATATTACTAACAAGGTTACGCGCACGAGACACTTCACACCCAGTCCGTTATGCTTCACTGCCGTCGCTAAGGATCGATTGCGTTTGTGATGTGCATATCACAGAGATATCATTAGAGGATTGATCACGTTACCACGAGATAGCAGAACACTGGGAATGTGGGTCCGATCAACGGAGGCAACTGCAAACGTCCTTAAACCCCCTCACGGATACCCCTAACCACACACCACCCAACTCCACCACCACCGGAGGAACAAAGACTCTTCAGAACTACCCGCGGGGATGGTGAGGCTAGGCACACTTCGCCACTCAAGTGGGTGCCTGGGGGGAGCGACGGGGACGCGGCGCCTGTCACGGACCAGGCCGAAGAGGAAACCTGACAGTATAGCTACAGCTATCTCCGCGAGTCCAGCGAGCGCCCCGCCCCACCCGTCCCGGCAGGGAACAAGGCGGAAGCCGTAGCGGACAGAGCGCAACGCGGACCTACTCTTTTCGCGCGTTCCGCCGCACCCGCCGCACCCGCCGCCAGCACAAGCACCAGAGACAGGCATCAGGTCCACACGCTATAGGGTACGCTCCAAGTGAAACTTTCCGCCGCACCTGACCAGCACTCCCGCTCTCTCGTCCAAGCTCGCAGAGCACCATCGTAGTGCGCATCACACCTCACATAAGGCCTTGGCGTACGGGTGTCGCTGCCCCACTCGGGTCAAAGACCATACACTACTGGTTCCCACATACTGTATAAGAGGAACTATTTTGGCAGCAAATGGCTCATACCGGTGGCAAGGGGAGCACAAGTTCCTTGATCGCTGATCACCGGTCCCAGCGAGGGCCATTCTATACAATCTGAAGATGACCCCGGCCGTTGCCAGATCACGCCAGCTTACCGGTACCGACCGTCGCCTCCCATCAGTATCACGTCACCTCCCTGCACCACGGGTCCTACTGCCGTGATCCTTCTGTATTACTGCCCGAGCGTTGGCAATGAGTGCTACCGGCTGGAGGGAAGCACCACTTCACCCCACAGCGATCTCAGTCTTCCGAAGACCAAGATCCCCGGTCCGTTTGTTTGGTCCATACCGGCGGCAGGGCGAACAACTTCACCTGATCACCGAAGACCACCTCAGCAGCGGCCGCCCCCGAGAACAGGGATTCGACCCCACTTTCTAGCGGCAGACACCGGCTTACCGGTACCGTTTGAGTGAAACCGTTCTGCAGGGCACATACTCATCTCCCTGAACCCCGTCCGGCATATAGTCGGATATAACAGAGGTATCAGCACAGTGTGCATTCACGGCGGCAGGGTGCACCACATCCCTGGGTGCCCAGCCCGGTTTACACGGGGAGGACCTCCGGTACCATCCGCCAGACCCCTACAGCGCGGCTGGTAGAGACCTCCTCACCAATTACTTGGTGCAATCTCCTTGGCGTGGCAGCGCCGCGGATTCTCAATCCTCCACACTGCAGGCGCCTTCGGCGTGGACTTATGGACCTTCCTCCCAATAACTTGGGCAGTCACCAAGTCGAGCTCGGGAACCCAGGTTAGCAGCAAATATCACAATTAAATCAAAAAACTGTTTTTGCTGATACATACAGTCAACTACAACCATAACATCTTCACCTGGAGCTCGCCGTGTAGAACTATGGCGAAATTAGTGGTCTTAAGGGCACTGGAGGAATATCAAAGAGGCACCGGCTGCGGGGTGTTCCATATGGAAGGAACTATATAGATTAAGAACTGAAGTGTCCCGATGCACATCCCATATCAAAGAATGGGGTTACACCACTGAAAATGAACTACGTGAATGTGGTGAGCTGCAGGACCACAACGTCGTTTTGTATGCAGGAATCTACCTGAAACCTGCACTATCGACGACCTTTTTTTACAGCAAATGAGAAGGCCATTGTATTACGGGATTCTGGTCACATTCCATTTAATTGTATTCTATAGTCCATAAGCTTGATAGTAATTAATTTATTTTATTTGTTTTGTTTCAACTTGTAATGTTATTCCTGGACACGAGAAATAAATAAACTGATTCGACAACCACTGATCGCGTTATTGCTAGATAGGAGCACCATGTAACACAAAAATAACAATAAACAAGGGTTTTTTGTGCAATAACTAACTTTTAGTATATTTTTTATGATAAACAAAAATTTGTGTTCTGCTATACAAAGAGAAACCTTTTAATTTCAAATATTGATCTAGGAATTAGAAAGAACTTTTTAAAACTCTTTGTATGGAGTACAGCACTTTATGGTAGCTAAACATGGACTTTAGGAATACCGCAAAGAAAGAAAATTGAAGCATTTGAAATGTAGTGCTACAGAAAAATGCTTAAAATTAAGTGGACAGACAAAGTAAGAAATGAACAACTTTTGTAAATTATGGGTGAGAAAAGAAGTTTGTGGAAGAAGCTTACAGAAAGAAGAGGCAGGCTGGTAGGTCATATTTTGAGACATGCAGGATTGGTTAATTTGTTAGTGGAGGAAACAGTCGAAGGTAAAAACTGTAGAGGAAGACAGATATTAGAATATATGAAACAGATAATTGAGGATGTGGGCTGTAAGGGGTATGTAGAAATGAAGAGGTTAGCACAGGATAGGAAGGGATGGAGGATTGCATCAAGCCAGTCAAAGACTAACGACAGCAAAAAAAAAAAAAAAACATTTTATATGAAAAACATTTTATTCGCGAATTTTTCGTACGGGGTAAGAACGCATCGCCGTTAAATAGAAGCAGCACATATCACAAAGACGTAGGTATACTGTGTGTGTTTTGTTCAGCTTATTATTAATTGTATTCAGGTGAGGTTTATGACAGTTCGGCTTCCGAGAAGAGACAGCTTCAGGTGTTTACTTGAAAGTAGAGGGCTGCAGTACCACCAACCGAAATTTTCGCACGGTTCATCTAGTATATGCAAGATACAAAACAATCTTCTACGTGATATAATGTTCGCGAGACCTCATATTAACAAACTCGTTAATGGACTAAGCTAACAGCTTCAAACAGTTTCAAATATGAAACTATCGACACAAAATTCTTTCGTTAAAATTAAAACTATGCGATATCGTTTGACGTTAGAAGGTAGCAAATTAGAAGTAAGGCGAAGAGTTTAGAGATTGGTGGGAGTGCAGTGATGCAATATTATGTAATTTCGTGTTTCCTGAAATCTCAGAATCATATTCTTAGGTTTCTCCAACTGCAATGACAAACCATGTACGTTCGTCAATTGCACAAAACAGGATATTCCAGTTCCAGTACTTCCCGAACTTCTGAGAATAATGTACAGTGACTTTCTATACAACTTCAAACAAAACATACCTCTCGTTGTCACTTACACAGGTGGCATCTTCCAAACTAACTTAATGAAGACAAGATTTCTGTTTTGTGGATTTTAATTTGCTGCCATGTACGAATCTGTATCATCCCTATATTTCAACCCATTAAAGTCATACCGAATTTCATCGAACAGAAACGCGAATGCATTTGATGTAAGTTGGGAATTTGCGGGTCTTGTTCAATTCGACTTGGCACCCTAACATGAGCGCGAAGTTTTCTACACAGCAATGTCTTGATACCGAAGAGGTGTCACAATTTTATCATGGTTATTAAAAGTCGTTGCTGCATAGGGCTCATTAGAAAAACACAGTTTTTTTTTTTTCTGAGTCATCGAATTAGAGAGTAGTAGATATAGCAAGTACGACACCTTCTAAAAATATACTGCAGGAAGAGTACGTTGGCAGATACTAATGGTTTCAATGCAGGCTTGTAGCTTACACAGTGGAACAGAATAGGCTTGTTTCTGCAGGAGGATTAATGGCGTACCAAGGTAAGCGATTCCAAACACAAATTCTGGAATATACTGAAATATTCTGTTTAAAGTAGCATTTTAACAAAAGCATCGTGAGAAACTTCCTTGGATCTGCCAAATATGCAACAGTCAGACTCTCTGACCACACTGTGGCTATCAATAAAGGTGTTTGATGGACGCAAATTAAATTTTCCGTGAAGAAGATTATGTGAAACTTAGATTCAAAAGATTCATAGATATCAAGAGACATACGAAACAGTGTGTTATTTGTTATCAAAATCTAATAATTAACAATATTGGATTATTTAAAATCTCTCCAGGCTATGAAACTAATATTGCATGATTTGAATACCAATGTTGAAGTGTGGAACTGAGCATCATGAAAAATTAAAAGGGAGATAGGTGCATGGGCGTATCCAGCGAGGGGGAGCTGCTGCCCCCCCCCCCTCCTTCTAGAAAGAAAATTAAATTGCCTTCAGTACGCTTCGACGAGTGAAGATCTGGCTCAGCAGCACTTTGTGAGAGGAAAGATTGACTGCATTATGCCTGATGAATGTGCATCGAAATTTCGCGAAAGAACACCGTGAGATATTGAGAAACAAAGATATTGAAAAATTTTCTAAGAATCTGAGACGATTAATGTTTACATAAACTATAACTGAGTTGCGATTTTAATTTACTACATAGTAGGTCCTTAGATTAAGTGGTTGGATTACTATATTAATCAATAATAAAAATAGTTTCCTCAATAGGGTTGAGTTTCATCTTGTAAGAAATCTTTATGTTTCATTGCCCCACCCCACTTCCTCGAAACCAACATCAGTTCCCCCCCCCCCCCCCCCCGGCTCAAATCTTGCCCACTTCCAGCTCTGATCCTGGATACGCCCTTGGATAGGTGAACTGACAGGTGCAATCATAGTGTGATAAATGGACGATTTTAATTAGGAATCATGATTCAACTTAATTGTTTGGCATACCCTCAACAAAATACAGCTTGAGATTAATATTTAGCTCAAATGATCATGGATTTCATCTCCTAGAAACTCTGTGCCCCTAAACAAACATGCCAACGATGTTTCAAATTCTTATTCCCGACCATAAAAAAAAGTTTACGTTACCCTCCTGATGGTTAGTAATAATCTAGGCCATACTTTATTCAGGATATACTGGTTCCACAGGCAGTTTTTGTGTGATCTAAACTAATAATATTATATATGCGAAAGTAAGTCTCCGTCTTTATTTTTTTTTGATGACTATATGTGTATACCGATATACCGAAATACTTTGTATCATTAGAAACGAAATAGGAAACTTTTTTCCGACATGAATAAATGAGACAGGTTCGACGGTAGAATGGTATATCGTTAGCGTTCCCGTCATATAACAATCAAATTCTAAATCCACACGTACTAAGTCGCGGGTAACAGCTAGTTTCAAGATAAATTACATAACAATGGACCTAAACTTACTAATACGAACAATCTGTGACTACCGGGATTTGCTAACCACGCAAAACAAGATCACTAGACGTTTGTGGCTCACTCATTCAGCTGTTTCGGTATTCAAACACAAGTAAAACGTTTGTGAAAATTGCAACAAAGAAGGAATGGCCTGGATCAACCCAAAATCGGAGGGTGCGCAGAACCACGATAAGCGAATAAGAATACAGAGATATGGCGTGCACGTAGGCCCAGTAGCGCCTTCTTTTGTGTGCTCGGCCATATTTGTGGAGGAATGTGCAAGCCTTCTTCGAAGAACGGCGGGAACCATTTCCTTGGCCTGCGCTTTCTTCTTTCATGTAGCCCATCGAACATGTTCATGATATGGTCTGTTGGCAACTTATTTGGTCTCGTACTCAAACTAGAGGTGGGCGCCGCGCCGGCGTGACGCCGCCGGGCCTCAGTGGCACGCCGCCGCCGCCGCCGCCGACACTTGCTTCGCGGCGTGTACTTGAGCAACAATTCCCAACAAGACACAACTTTTTAAAAAAAAAAAATCGTTTAATTGAGTGAATAAGTAGGTAATAAGAAGACATAGTTCGCTAAAACTAAAATTAAAAAGCCCCCTGTATCTGTGTTATATGACTCAAAGTCAAACTACTTTTCGTTGAAAATATATAGAAGTTTAGCGATGATGAAATAAACGTGCGACGGGCACTTTCTCTTGCTAATATGGGACATGATTGGTCGTGGATTCCGTAATTTTTTGACAGTGGATGGCATAAATGGAGTTCCAGAAATTGAAATGCTTGTAAAAAAAAATGCAAGAAGAGTCAATGTAGCGAGATATCGCTTGCTGGGGCAAGAAGTTGACGCCAAAGGAGTAGAACAAGAGTTTCTGGATTCCTCTGATAATGTCGTAGAATCCCTAGGTGATTCTAACGATTCTATTTTAGAAAATGGTTTGACGGAACCAGTCCAAACAGAAAGATCGGATGAAGTAATTGAAAAGAACTTACCATCTGTATAAGGAAATTTTATGTATATAAAAAGACATACATGTCCCAAAATTTTATTTTGCTGTCACAACTACCGTGTGTAGACCACTGGTGTTTGTCTGTGGTAGTAGCCTCTTTCAGTCTAGTATCATTCACTAGGGTGGCTTCTTGTCGGTAGCTGTGGGTGTACCGGAGATTTGGTGGTTGAAATTGGTCATATTTTAACCAAAGTGTTCTAAAAACTTTTTTAATCTTCAAGAATACATTAAAATGTTATAAAACGTACTTGAAAAATGTTCTATAATAAGACACATTTTTCAGCTATTAACAAGTATGAATAATTTATATTCAACTTATTTAGCGTATGAATCGATTTTGACAGGACTTTAGATGGAGGGTTGCTGATTTGGCAGGGAGTAACATAGGTTACGTTTTTCCTGGAAATATTTAAGATTCCTCTTTTTTTTTTGCTGTCGTCAGTCTTTCGACTGGTTTGATGCACTTCTCCATCCCTTCCTATCCTGTGCTAACCTCTTCATCTCTACATACCCCTTACAACCCACGTCCTCAATTATCTGCTTCACATATTCTAATTTCTGTCCCTACAGTTCTTACATTCGACTCTTCCCTCCACTAACAAATTAACCAATCCAGCATGTCTCAGAATATGACCTACCAGCCTGTCTCTTCTTTCCGTAAGCTTCTTCCACAAACTTCTCTCACCCATCATTTCCAAAACTCATTCATTTCTTACTTTGTCTGTCCACCTAATTTTCAGCATTCTTCTGTAGGACCACATTTCAAGTGCATCAAGTTTCTTTCTTTCCGATATTCCTAAAGTCCATGTTTCGCTACCGTAAAGTGCTGTGCTCCACAACACACATAGAGTTTTAAAAAGTTCTTTCTTATTCCTAGATCAATATTCGAAAGTAAAAGGTTTTTCTTTTTTTTCATGAAGACTCGTTTTGCTAGTGCTATTCTGCTTTTAACATCATTCCTGCTTCGGCCATCCGTTGTAATTTTGCTTCCTAAGTACCAGAACTCACTTACTTTTGCATCCGATCCTATTTTTATATTTAATCTAGTAGTATTGGTATCATTTCTGCTACATTTCATCACTTTTGTCTTGCTTTGATTTATATTCAGTCCAAAACCTTTCTTCACTATTTTGTTCATGTCATTCAGTAACTTCTCAATATCCTCAGCCCTCTCTGCTCGGATCCTCCAGAAGTCGTGGCATGGAATCGAAGAATGCCTGGATATAATGTTGGGAAATTCACTGCCACGCGGTTTGCAGGTGCGACGACAAAACATCAAAAAGCTCTTCTGTTTTATAATCTTCATGAAGTTACTGGATCTCAGTGTCTCCAGCTTTGCGTATTCACTGATTTTGTTGATCTCAGTTTCTTACGTCAAACCATTTTGCACCTTAACGTGAAACTGCAATAACAACATTCGAGACTGAAACGGTAATTGCTAATACAACTATTCTGAGAACGTCCATTTTACACTTTTCCCTCCATGTTTTTTCCTTCTGAAGTTGGGAATATTTACATCCTGGCTTAAGTATATTCTGACGTAAGCAACGTTTTATCGATGAAGGAAAAAAATTATACCTTTAACTGAAGCAGTAACTAATTCGCGGGATGATCTATGAAACATAACATTTCGAAGAAGAGAAACATTTTCAAGAGAGAGAAAAATTAGCAAATAATACTAATTAGCCAAAATTTGGTTATAAATAAATAAAAGTTAACGTCAATTCTACTCACAATGAGACCGTAAACGTTTATTGAATAGTTACTGCTATTTGTTTTACATTATGAAATAAACAATAAAAGAAATGAGAAACAAAATTATTGTTTGCGGTGTAATTAATGATTATCATCTTTTCTGTGTGATGGGATAGCTTCGCATTTTACATTCAAGAATATAATGTTTAAAGTTTCACGATTTATTATTTACTGAACATTTATCAATCGTAAATCAGACATCAAAAATAATACACAAAATATATACTTATTACTATGGCAAAGATATACATGACCAAATTATAATTTTGTCTCTTATCATTAGACTCTGGTATTACGTAAAATTGTTATGTCCCATTATTATGAAAAACAAACTATTAACTGTTGGGCGCCACTCAATTAAGACCAGATACATTTTTATTACAATAACAAATATAGATCCACTGAAAAAAAAAAAAAAAAAAAACTCTTATCAACTGTCTCCCTGTCAGAGCGCTTGTGGTCGATTGGAATACTTGTAATTCATATTTTACTGTTTTTTCTTTTTTATGTCAGAAGATTGCACCGATGCTTATGTGGCGATCACTCATTCACAATGCCACGTCACTGTGTGGATATATCACCTCGGCGCACTATTCACTTTCAACGTTACATTGAATACTCCAGGGTTTCTGGAGTAGCTTTCAACGTGTTACATTGAAACAGCGACGCACTGTATGCGTTGACAAACACAGACAAAACACTGCAGGCTTTATGAAGTAGCAGCCAACACACTCTCTGTGGCCACTATTGGCCATCATACTTTAATTTTCTCTGTAGAGTGTGTGGAAGCGCCACCTCCTGACCACGCGATCTTCATAGTGTCAAATACTTCCCAACAAAACAACGGAGTTCTCTATAGTAGGGGAGACGGGAGCTGGTTGGCGTAGGGGGCTGGTTGGCCATCATACTTTAATTTTCTCTGTAGAGTGTGTGGAAGCGCCACCTCCTGACCACGTGATCTTCATAGTGTCAAATACTTCCCAACAAAACAACGGTGTGAGTTCTCTATAGTAGGGGAGACGAGAGCTGGTTGGCGTAGGGGGCTGGTTGGCCATCATACTTTAATTTTCTCTGTAGAGTGTGTGGAAGCGCCACCTCCTGACCACGCGATCTTCATAGTTCTCTAGTTGTGAGGGTACAAGGGGCGAATCTCTTAAATTTAATTCAGTGAGTAATTTTTATAAACTGTCGTATTTGTTTTCTGTCCCACAAGTTGCATGGGATATGCTTAACTTGTGGGTACATTTGAATCATTGAACTAAGGGCTATTGTTTAAACATTCATTGCAGTATGGTAGTTGTTACAAATGCTATCTTTGTTATAAAAACGATTTTGGGGCAGATTGGCCATCTGTGTTCGGGGTTGGTTGGCACATAGACAAAAGTGGGGAACGAAGAAACTAACTGAAAGGAGCACAATCTATTTGATGGTTTCAGGTGCGGAGGAGAGCCTAATTGTGAGTTAGGCTGACAGAGATGAGAGCTTTGATGAACGTCTACTTTTAGATGATAATAACACGAGTGAGCAAGACCCCAGACACCCCGTGGCAGGAGGTAGAGCTATCTAGCACAATGATAATGGTGAGGTCAAAAACCGGCGTAAAGTAGCCTCAACTCAAGAATAACTGTTAGTGTTCATCTACAGTGGTGCTCAGTATACAGGAATCACTGGACAAAACTGATGTTCTAGTTAAAACAATGGTAAAGTGTGGTAAGCCGTACCGGATTAGCAGGAGTTAGCAAATGCTACGGGCCCCTCGCATTCTAGGCCCCGCGCCTTCTATAGCGGGGCCCCCCTAGGATTCCGGGAGCCTCCCCGTCAGGCCAGATGGGCTACTTTTTTTTAGCTCTATTATAGTCCCGGATGGCGAAAACCAAGGACCCCTTCTTCACATTTGCTAGGGGCCCCGCGCTGTTTTAATCCGGTCCTGGTGGTAGGTTTTGGATGTGGTCTAAGAAAGTCGATGAAATTTGGTGCAAATATGAAAATGTAAGAAAAGAGCGCAGAAGCAATCCTAAGAGAAACAAAAGAAACAAGAGACCGTAAATACTGGAATTAAATCAAATAGGCCTCATGTCGACGAGGTAGGTCTATAAAGAGAGAATAAGTCAGTTGTATCGAATTATCGTCCTATTTCATTACTAACAGCCTTCTCCACAATGTACAAAGTTTTTATAATCGCCTTAAATATAAAAATATTCTAACTAAATCACAGTTTTCAAAAAATCATTACAACAGAACCAGCTAAATTTTCGTTCACTGACAACGTTTTAGAAGGAACAAATGATAAATTATTGCCTGCAGGAATTCTGACTTATCTAAAGCATTTAACTGTGTTGATCACGAAACTGATACGAAAATTAAAGCATTATGATATAGATTACACTATTAATAAATGGTTTAATTCGTACCTGTTGAATAGAAGTCACTGGAACATTATGATGCTGCATCATGTGTTTAACTGTTTTCTGAATGAGAATATATCAGATGTGGAGTACCTAAGGCATATTACTCGTTTATATATGATCTACATTGTGTTGTATCTGAAAACTCCAAATTTTCCTGTTTGCAGATGACTCAAGAATAGGAATTTTGTAATATTCCATAGTCCTCTACCAAACATACTTGAAATTATGTCTTTAACTGTATTAATAATTGGTTTACAGCTGATGGCTTGTCTTTAAATTTTGATAAAACTCAATATATGCAATTTATTACATCATCCAGATAAGTACCAGACGTAGACATAAAATTTGTTGATCAGTTAATTCAAGAAGTAGTGGCTGTGAAATTTCTGGGTTTGCATATTAATTTAAATTGGAAGGTTCATGTCTCTGACTAACTAAATCGATTGCGTTCAGCCACATTTGCAATTTGTATAATTTAAGCAATAGCTGAAAAAACTAATTTATTTTGATTATTTTCACTCCTTAATGCCATATGCAATAATATTCTGGGACAACTCAACTCACAGGGACCAAGCATCCACAGCGCAAAAGCGAGTAATGAGAATTATTTGTGAGTTTAGCAGTAGAACTTCACGCTGAGAACTATTCAAGAAGTTAGGAATTTTAGCATTGGTAGCCGTTTCCAAATAAACGTCAATGCTGTTGTACTCACCATCATACTACATATGAAACAAATAATAAAATACACAATTATGTCACAAGAAGTAAAAATGATCTTCACAGATATTACAAGCCTTTGTTATTTGGTCAAGAAAGAGTCAGATATTTAGGGATACTTCAGTAAGTTTCCAATCCTTCTTAAATGACTGTCAAGGGTAAGATTAATTTCAGTAAAAAAATTATTAAAAGCATTTTTCAACTAACAACTCCTTCTTCTCCATCGAAGAATTTATTTCTAAGTAATCTACAAAATAATTGCCAGTAGTTTGAGTAAATGTAGTTTACATACCGTAATTAATGTACATGTCATTCGGTGACAGTGCATCTTCTGGTGTAAACATTTATTTTATTATGGAATTGTTTGTATGAAAATTTACAACTTAGCACATCCCACAGAGCCAGTCTGTTATACAGGGATCTAGAAAATGAATGTATTGTATTGTATTACATTGTGTCACCCTTAGCTAACTGAATCTGATTCTCATGGACGTGATTTTTGTATCGGCTTTATGCAGGCACTGGTAGAGCTTGAAATACTCCACAACCCATGTATGGGTATAGTTTCTTGTTGCGCAGCATGTGTTTGTTGTGTTAGACCATTAGCAACCTTCCGCCAGGTGATTTTCATTAGACGCGGCATATGAACCGTGTGCACTTCACGCAGTCACTGCAACAGTCGAAACACTGCCCCACAATAGAGACGAGACACAGTACTGTACAGCAAATGGTAAGAGTTTCTTTCTAATTTCAACTGATTCTATCAGCTCCGCATATAGGATCTGTAAACTCCTAGGCTATACCTGTGGTGTGGGCACTTAAGGATCTATAGGCCTCTAGACTGTAGCTGTGGTGCGGACCAATATATATATAAGCAATATCGCTACTTATTATTAAATTAATAAACCTTTTATTGAAAAATGTTGGATAATGTAATGAAAATAAAGATATACGAGGATAACTTACTGAAGAATCTAAACTTCTAAGCGTGATTGCAATATCGTTTCCGACACTGAAGTGAAGAAGGTTAGTAAGTGATGCTCGCAGGTTCCATTTTTCGACTGATGATCGATAGATAAAGTAGTTGTGTTGTTGCAACCAAACATCCTCAGAAAACAATATGAAATAGTAGGCCTTGCATATCAAGATAAAACAAAAAACAAAAGATGATTAAGATAACCAAAGCACGCAATAGAGAAAGATTAAAAACTCAATATTGATTATCTACACGTGCATGTCAACAGAAGACAACCACTAAACTGTTTTTAGACAGCGCTCCACTAATCAGAGCCTTCCAACGCCACACCAAGCGAAGTAAGCTGAAATAAAGTTTTAAAAGAAATAAAAACTGACTTAAAACAACAAATTAAATAAAAAGAAGTAAAAAACCGAATTAACATTGAATTCTAAATACATAGATTTCAATTATAAACGAATGTAATTTTTATTATAAAAACTTACTTTCAAACAAAAGATTAAAGCTTCGACATCCCACCGCTACTCAGTGTTTACGTCGTAAACAAAATGAATTTATCTTACCTAACCTTCCGGACATGAAGTCTTAGGACTTTTAGTTTGTATTACAGGTTTATGACAGTGATTTCAATCTACAGTCATACTTCCTGACCACAGTATACCAGAACCTTATGTTATAAGTCCTCATCGTTGAACTGCAAAGTTGTTAGTTCCCGACCATTCTATACCACAGGGAGTTATAAGTCTTCATCGTTGAACTGAAAAGTTGTTATTTTTCGGTTTAGTTGCACTGAAATGTTATTTTACGGTACACCCGTACTTCAAAGGATTGAACTGTGCATTCGCGAACATTGTTTTAGTTTTTCACAAGTATTTCAGGACTTTCAGAAGCAGTTTTAACGGTTTTTGAATTCGTATAATCTTTCTACAGTGTATTTCTTTGTATCCGAGAGTTTGATTAGAACTGGCAACATCAAAAGGGTTTATTTTCTATTTAGTAAGTACAGAGGTCTCGATTTACTTTTTGGCGTGGATGAACTTTCATACTAACTTTCCGTGTTATTGTTTCGTACTGTTTATTTAAGCGGCGTTGCCCGGTTTAGTTGGGGTTGATTTACCCGTACACTAATTTTAGTCACCCATTGAGAAACACGTGTACCAAGTTTCATTAAAATCGCACCAGCTATTTCCAGAATTAAAGCAAATCTGGATTCATCCACACTCTGCCCAGAAAGGAGTAGGTTTGAGTTGATTTACCCCTTCATTATTTTTATTCGTACGATGAGAAATCTGTGTACTAAGTTCCATTAAATTGACGTAGGCCATTTTTGGAATTAAGCTAAACGTTTATTTAGCCGCATATACATTACTAAACAGCACATCAAATTATAATAAATAAAAGCTGGATCATGTGAGAAACTCACATATATATTACAGAATGTACCGCGGTACGCACGAATTATCATTTCTGGCTTAGTTCCCCTGTCACGTAGAGTCATAAGATTTTAAGCTACAGCATCCTCCACTATCCATAGCTTGTTGGCCAACAAGGACCCGTTTTGGTTGCCTGGGACTCCAACAACATCAACACATCCTACATTTAGTCCTGTAACCCTTTTCAGATGCCATCAAAAGCCCTTTATAGAGAAATCGGATCATCGTAGGTCCTACAAGTTGTACTGTGAATGCGCCACTAGAGCGGTGGGAAGGCAGGTGGCGGGCACGGAACAGAACATGGTGGGTGAGCGGTAACGCTTTGGTCTCGCATTCGGGAGGACGCGGGTTCGAATTCCCGTCCGGGCATCCTAATATTGGTTTACCCCAAATCACTCCAGGTGAAAGCTTCCTTTAAAAGGCCATGGCCGAATTCCTTCCCATTACTAGCCCCCATCCTTTCCCGTCTCTAATGTTCTTGACGTCGACAAGGCGTATAGCCATAAGAGGGGAGGGGGGAGGGGGAAGCGAGCATGGAGATATGCGTGACCTTGTATTTGAAGCCTGCGAACTCCGCAAAATTGATATAACAAGTATTAGTTTTTAGACGCTTGCGTAGTTATGTAAATAATTTTAATTCGCTTGTGAAATAATACCACATTTTTTTTTTTGTTAAAACATGAATAAAAAATAAATCAATATGGCAGTATTATATGGAAATATACTTTTGTTATGAAAAAAAAGATAAAATTTGGCATAAAATATATACTTGTTTTGATTTTGATTTTTTTTTCCACCTCCGCATCCACAAAACATCTGCTTCAACCACTGAATATCCGCATCAGCATTCGCATCCGCAAAGATGACTTCCGTTACAACCGAATTTAAATCCTTCTGACTGCAAAAGTAATGCAGTATTATTCATTAGAATAATAGACAGCAAGTGGTCCCAATAAACTACGAGTACATTGTGGCATTTCTGTTCCATTTTCACCTATTTTAAAACTTTATGTCCTACTCTGACTTTTTGAGTCCTACCTCTTAAGAATTCCTCCGCGCAGCCAAATACATTCCGATTTATCCCAAAGGTTTTGTTCATCAGCAGTCAGTGGTTTATTCTGCACGATGCCTAGCAGACATTTATTCCTACAACTAACCCGACCATCCTTTCTGTAAAATGTCTTGGGAATAGCCCCTTCCCCCCCCCCCCCCCCCTTTCCAGTTAAGTTTTGACACGATTAACTAATAAGGTAAAAATAGTAGATATGTAACTCTTAACCGTTTTTAACCCAGCTCTCTTTGGCACAGTTCCTGTTGTTAAGCATGTAGCAAATCTGCAGACTTAATCTACATAATATTTCCAACTTGCTCTTACCGTAAACAGATCTGTGGTAATATCCGCTCCGGCCTTAATATTCGTCATCAATAAGGATCGCCTTTGTGATTCTTTACTCTCTCCTTACAAACCTCTCTAGTTTCCTCAACTAGCTTTATACATATATACTGTTGCATTTCCTTTCCCCTGTATCATTCTTTCATTTGCTGAATCTTTCCCGAAATATCTATTAGATTCCGATACCCGTTTCTTCAAATAATTCTATCTATACCCAACTTCATTCCGTACATGGTTTGCAACCCTTCCATACGTCACCACTTCTCCTATTCCTTCTGTAACTCGAAACTCCCATGTAGATAAAATCAGGTGTTATTAGGAAGGCATCTAACATGCCATACCAAATTGTGCTTTGTTATTATACTCTTACAAAGCTGCCTTCCCATACTATACTGTTTGCGGATCTTTACTCTCTTGTATTATTACTCTTATTTCCAAGTCTCCACCTCTCATGATCACTCTGTAATAATCTCAGAACTCCGAATTTACATTTCTCCAGAAGAGCCTCATATTACTCATTCAATATTAAGACCATCTTCACTTTCATACTCTCTAAACCTGTGCCCCCCGTAACTCTTAATCCGGATGTCTCAAATTGTAAAACTACTAGCGAATGCAGAGCGCTGTTTTCTCGAAGGCATGAGTCGAGTTTTGTGTCAAATTTAGCACGTGGGTGAGCGAAATCTTTTGGAATGTGCGCCACAGTAAGCCGCACTGCCTCTGAGACGTTTGGGCTAGACTGTGGCGTTTGTTTTCATAAGTGTAGGAAGAGGCGGGGTGGGCTGTGAATAATAAATTAATACACTTAACCAAACAGTTTTCGAGAGATTGCTAACGGATGCGCGTATCTCTAGGGGGAGGCTGATAATAGCTTCCTTGCGCCCGTAACGTGTAGATACATGAAGTGGTTCTTCGTTAGTGAGCATACGATCGTTCGTTTCCATGCGGCAGAAAATATATTAGAGTCCACGAAACACGCAGTATGGCCGGGAGAGGCATTGTATATAACAGAACGTGACTGGAAGGAGTTTTAAGACTCAGTAGCATAAGGGATATTCTGTAAATTAAAAAAAAATTGAGTTACATCCTACAACAAAAACTTCTATTTAATAACACCGAGCGTGGTGGGTGAGCGGTAACGCTGTGGCCTAGCATTCAGGAGGATAATGATAGACATGATTTTTTCATCAAGTGGGTGCGCAGACTTCCGCGGTCGTTGTCGATGTAATCTTGGTTGTCCGGGTTGAACCGCGTCAATTTATCTAAACCTAACGTTTCGGCCATCATTATGTGGCCTTCTTCAGAGTACTGTCACGACTGGAACTGCTGCCGCCTATATATAGCTCCCGAAGAACGCGCTAACCGCTTGGAGTGACGTCACTCAAACTACCGCCGCCAGCGTGGCCGGTCCGATGGGGGTCTGCGTCCCGCGTTTTCCTGATCAAGCATGACCATATTTGGTCAAGTTGTAGCCCGCCGTCCGCGTTTATATTATCTGGTCTTTTTTTTCCAACGCTTCTCTGACACGCCGGGGCCACCATCTGCTTTCTTGCACCAATACAACGCAATTTTATTTAAGGAAAATGCAAGAAGCTAATGAGAAATACATACACACGTGTCAGCTTTTATAGTTCACTAAGTTTTATTCTTCTGAAGTTACATAATCCAAAAGCACGCCACCAGACACTAAAACTAATCTTCGTCACCAAATAATGCAGTTTGGAATATAAATAAGGTTGGAAATAGTGAGTATAAGCCCCGTAATTATTCATTAAACAATTGACGTGGTAGCAGTACCGTAGCAGTTCAACAAAAATCAGTCTTCAGCAAACCATATCACTTAGAACAACATACACAGTACACAAAATACTTCTGCACTGTTCACATAATATTTTGTTCATTGGAATATCGGTGACACCGCGATTGCGAGTTATAACAGCGCATACACGGAACATACACTCGCAACCACGACACGCTAGCTCCCGCCGACCGTACTCCGCCGTACCTTACGTATCACTCCGCACTAGCCGACTGCCTAACGCCAAAGATATTGTAAGCACTTCTGAGATCACATTACCGACTTACAAAATATACATAATGTTCACGGTTTCGTCACAATGTGTTCTCTATAGTTTCTTATACGCTGAGCTCAAGTACAGGGTGAGGGCGTACCTTGGTTTATGACACCACATCTAATCTGAAAACTGGCCTTTAAGCACTGATTATGTTTAGACTTTATACCATCATTTCCGCTCTATGTAGTTGCCAAATTATATTTAGTGGACTATCTCAACAGTAAACTATACGGTACATAATAACATTGTTACAGCAAAGCTCATCATCTTTTTTTTCAGATGGCTGCCCCTGGACAGAAACTGGAAGAAGTTTTCGCTCTTTTCTCAAAATTTGGTGACCCAAGGTCTGACGGAAAATCAATAACTCTCACACAAGCTGACAAGTGGATGAAGCAAGCGAAAGTCATCGACGGAAAAAGAATAACCACTACGGATACGGGCATCGCGTTCAACAAATTCAAGTAAGTACCACACAAATTTTTTAATTTTTCCATGATTTTCCTACATCGCTTTGGAAGAATGGTTAAAAGGAAAACTCTGGCCGACTGCCTTCCTCGACTTCGCGAAGAATGCTTAGATCGGGGACTATCTTCCCTCCTTACAGAGACTAGGAGTCTTATCTCAACCTATATTTCAACAGTCTCAAGATAGTTGTGGGTTATTCATAGATGTGGTGGTCTGAAGTTGAACAACGTAAATTAGGGCTTTTCAAACGGTGGAACAGTTGTTATTTTGGTTGTCCGGGTGGAACCGCTTCAATTTATCGAAATCTAACGTTTCAGCCATCATTTTGTAGTTTTCTTCAGAGGACTGAAAAACGATGACTGAAACGTTAGGTTTCTATAAATTGACGCGGTTCCACCCGGACAACAAAGTTAATATCGTCATCGATCGCGAAAATCTACGCAACTACAGCCACTGAGGCTCCGTTTGAGACATCATGAGTCGCTGGAATGTGGGGATTTGAGGAAGCTTATCCGCACTTCGACAGATTAAGAAGGTAGACTTCAACTTACCGTTACAATCATCTCCACAATGTAAGCAGAATTTACCAACGAAAATGTGGGAAAGTTATCAGTTATATTTATTGGTTGGATACTCACTCAGTTAACTATTCTGACGCCTTTAAATTTTCAGTATGGTTCCCTGTTCTCATGCCAGTAAATGGACAGGTTACACAGATTATGAAGTCTCCATCAGCCTATATAGAAAAACGACGAGGATATTACTCAGGTATGCTTCAGATTTTGCATGCACAGTGTTGACAAAGGGGCTTTCAACGTCATAACCCAATAGTGGTAGAAATATCCGTACTATGCACTTGGTATGTTTCAAAATACGCTGAAAACTTGTAACACATCATTTCAGATTTTTTTTATCGTAACTGATGAATGGGTTTTTAGTGTTTGTTTTCGATACAGTGTTTCTCTATAAACGTTATTAGGACTATTACGAACATTGAAAAAAAAAATATCTAAATCGGTCCAGCCATTCTCAAATGACTTTCACTGTATTGACGGCTGCATCTACGATAATTAATCCTAAGTTCAAGTTTAATTTTTTGAAACCGTTCTCACAAACTCATTTAATGTTTTACTGTAATATAATCTCTTCTTTCCTTTTAGGGCGAAAACAATAAGTT